>CM056603.1:20300622-20350622 GCA_029721355.1 Tegillarca granosa | reverse complement strand
GACCGTCCTCTATTTTTGAACTAGGTGGTTCCTTTATCATGATTTCACAGCTACCACATACGTTTTCTAACTCCTCCGAATGGAAACTGGCAATTATTCTTTATGTCCGGGTTTAAGGGGTCGAACGTCAAAGTTGTAACTGTAGTAGTCATTTGGTTCAATATCTCTGACAAAAATAAAGATATGAAAATTATATTCATAAAGAAGTTTATACATTGTATAATCTACCTACACACTTATTAGTTTTAAACTATATTCAACATGTTTTTAAGTTTTCCTCGTAAAAAGTTTTTGCTACAATCATTGTAGTCATTCATTGGTGGTATATATCATTAAAATCCAATTATCTATCGATTAATTTATTTTCTAGTCGGCAGTTGTGGTAGATCTGTACCACTGATGCAAAATCATCCGACAATCATTGATGTAAATACGGTTTACATCTTGTTTTAATGTCAGTGTTGATGCATTCATTGTTATATTGCTGGTATAAAAGTCACAAACCAGACAGTGTATCTATATTACATATGCTAGTATATATTAAAACAAGCAGTTATCGTCAGTAGTTTAAACATTTTTATAATTTCAATTATAATTACAATTTTATATAACTTACATCCCAGAAATTATTGTTAATAAAAACTGATATGTGTATTGAAACACGGTTAAAATTGGGAGAAAAAACATCAAATTACTTTATATTACAATAAAAAAATTCCGGAAAGTTTTTGTACAAGATAAAGAAGAAAAACAGTAAAGAAACTCATAAGTAGTTACGTATTCAGGGATACGGTGTTGAAGTTGCAAGCCCATTCACTCAATAATTCATTTAATAGTATTGTCATGTGCTGATTTTTAATTTCTATTAAAATAATGCATCAGCACATTGCAGTATTTCTATCGTTTCATTTTTTTTAATTTTTGGTGTTCTATTTCTTTAACATTTAAAACATTAAGGTGTTAATTATGTATAATTATTGAAATCCTTGTTCTTTAATTATAAATTATATGGTGTCAAGTGATAGATATAAAATCCCCATCTTTTCCTTACTCTAAATTACACGATATGTAATTATTCATTAACATGTTCCATATCTAGGCGTTTTTATGTAAGTGTTTGCTGTTATATATCAAAACTATTATTCTCCTTGAGCCTAGTGCTTTATGTAGTACATATGAATTCTTTAGTAAAGATAACTATCAAAAAAATTAATCAATAATTTTAAAGTAAATTATAAAAGGTGATAACAACACCGAAAACCGTAATTATCCGTGCTCTCTGCGTTAATATATTTTCGAGTCATAAATTTTGAATAGGAAATTAATAACATTCTAGTATAATGGCCCGGGTGTAAAATGTCATAAGTTAACCGTTTGATCTAGATACATACTCTTGGTCCAGTTCTAATGTCTCTGTCAATCCGGGTCCTTGTATTCTCAGTCGGCATTGTGTTAATGTTCTCGGTAAAGGATTCCTGAAAAATATCTCGACTTCCACCTCCTCACCAACTTCAACGTCTGGTGGAGCCTAAAGGGACAATGAGTGATAAACAATTGAATCAACATAATCATATATGTTCCACAAAGAAGCAACGGGGAACAATGAATGATAAATGACTAAATCCACATAATCTCCTGTTATAAAAAGACGCAATGAGCGACAATGAATGATAAATGACTAAATCAACGTAATCACATTTGTTTTACAAAGACGCAATGTGGAACCATGAATAATGAATGACTAAATCAACGTAATCACATATATTTTACAAAAACGCAATGTGTAACAATGAATGATGAATGACTACATGCAATAATCAAATATGTTTTACAAAGACGCAATGAATGATGAATGACTAAATCAACATTATCACATTTGTTCTACGAAGACACAATGTGGAACAATGAATGATGAATGACTAGATCTACGTAGTCACATATGTTCTACAAAGACACAATGTGGAACAATGAAAGATGAATGACTAAATCTACGTAATCACATTTGTTCTACAAAGACACAATGTGGAACAAATGAATGATGAATGACTAGATCTACGTAATCACATATGTTCTACAAAGACACAATGTGGAACAATGAATGATGAATGACTAAATCAACATAATCACATATGTTCTGCAAAGACGCAATGAGAGACAATGAATGAAAATGACTAAATCCAATAATAACATATGTTCTACAAAGACGCACATATAGATTTATACCCCAGAAAACAATGACAAACGAAAACATCAAGTATTGGTATATATCGAATGCCTATTAATGAAAAGCGCCATTCCATTTCTTAGTGTAATATGTAAATTGAAAATCACAGCATTTAAACTTAGTAATTCCGATTACAGCATATTAACACGGAAGTAAACTGTTATCATGCAAGAGTATCTTTTATATCGTAATTTATAAGGAATAAACAAAATTTAAATATGAAAGTACAAACCTGAATTCCTAGTTTTGGTTTCAGAAGCTGAAACTTTTCCTGTTCAGAGAATATTTGGTTAGTTTCTTTGACACGGAACATACACGAATACATCAGATGACACTGACTTACAAGTTTATCTGCATACTCATCAAACGTTACTTCAAATGTTATTTCTTTGTCTGAAACATAAATATTAAACAAAGATACCTATTTAATTTTGATGTGCCATATGTGCATATTTCGGAATTTCATTTCTCATCAGTGACACTAGGGCCGAAAAGTTGATAGATAAAAAAGATAATCAAAACATTGAAAATTAATGAATCTAAAGTTCCAAAATTGCATATAAAACGATGTTTGCAAGTGAATCAATTATCAAAATTATTTTGCGAGAGTTTTGAATGTCTCATTTTTCTTTTGAAGCTTTATTTCGTAAAAATAAAAAATTAGCACATAGTAAAATTTATTTAGTGAATCAATTATCAAAATTATTTTGCGAGAGTTTTGAATGTCTCATTTTTCTTTTGAAGCTTTAAAAAAAATTAGCACATAGTAAAATTTATTTAAGAAATAGAGTAATTTTCCAATGCCTTTATGAACTTGTAAAGTATAATGGGCTGTCTCAAATTGCATAAAAGGCGAATTATATTTACAATATTAACTAAAATAATTTTATATCCGACTCACATTTTTCATGTAATTTTGAAAACGGTTTGGAAATGCACTGCTGGTGCACCTTCTCAGAAAAATGGGTCGTACCCTGTCATTCAAAAAGAACATTTGACGTCTGACCCCGCCCACATGTAACTAACATTTGACATCTGATCCCGCCCATTGATCAATCTAGATATTTATTATTTATTAAATTTGATAAAATAACAACAAACATGAATTACATTTTCAAATAAAATAGAATAAACAATTATTAAAAGATGAATTTGTCAAAAAAGATACAGGAATGGATGCCATTGAAAATTCTATACGTCAATTTAGAAAAAGTTTTCCCGCAATCTGCGGGTAAAGTCTATGACGTCACTGTTCGCACGTGGAGCATTGTCTTTATGAAGTGACAAAGTATAGTCAACGTCAAATACTTTATTGAAACAAGAATAATGTAATTGTTAATATTTTGGCATGGAAGTACTAGTAAATATAGCATTTGTAATTTGATTTAAATTTGTTTTTAGCCCTTTATTCTGTACTTGGCTTTCCTTCGTCAACGATATCATTGTATTAACACTCTTATTTTACTCCAGTAACAATAAGCGTATAATTATTGACTCTCTTAAACATGGTGGTATCAAGTAAATGAATACAAGTTTGGAAAAAAATAAAACATACTTTAATAATAAAGTTTTCAAAATATGATGCAACGAATTCTTTCAAAGAAAACATATTCAATGCGATGAATATGAGTTGCAAACGTAGAAACAATTATAACGAAATGATGCCAAGAAAATTTTAATATCCTTTCTATAAATTTTGGTACCTGACTTTAGTAGAGATCAATAATTATACATATAATTTTATACTTCGAAAGTTTGCAGAAATAATAACAAAATGATGCAGTATTTTTGCTGGGCTTTGCCAATGTTGCAAATTGCGATTTTTTTAAAATTGGCGATAAAAATCAGCACTTGGCGATTTTTTTGGCAGTTTTCAAAGCCCACCTTGTAATTACCTGTGGCGTTCCATCAGATGACCAATATACAACGTTATGTTGTATTTGATAGTGAAAACCTAAATATCTCCAATGAAGCCGAGAGACGTTTGTATAGATGATTACTTAAGCTGCTTCAAACAATATATCAATTCTATTGATTAACTTACATTCTGATGGCGACACTGTGTTGGATTTAAACGATTGTTCTTTTATATTACAAAATTTGACGCCAGTATAATATATAGCACTTGCTGTGATAGACCCGTCTATAGTTCGACTGTCAAAGAAGTGTTTATTGCCTATGACTACAGTAATCTTAAACCCTTCACCATACACCATGTCCTCCAGAGGTTTTACTTCAAAATATACATCCTAAAAAATAACCAATTAATCTTAATATTGCAAACAAGGTCTCAAAAACTGTGGTTTTTTAAGGACCAATGAAAGCGCTCGACAAGAAAATTAACAGTTACTTACGTGGAAGTGTACCTCTTAAAAACCATCGGTCTTTTTATGATAATTAAAAAAGAGCGATTTCATATGTAAAAGTCAATGGTACTAAGTAATATGGGTTTAATGAGAAATATTTACACGTCCTTTATATTTTTGCAAGAATATTATATAAGATCACATATTGAAAAAAGAAGGTATCAATTGATCGACTGTTGATCAAAATAATATTGTACTGTTGCGGCGGAAGAAGTCTTCAATAAACATGTAGAGAATAAATAATAACTTTTGGTATATACTGAAAAGAAGGAAAGTATTTAATTATGTGTTCATACTTTTTTGTCTTCCTCAGGATGGTCATAAACATGTACATTGCTTGATCCCAATAAATTTGCCGTGATAACTGATACCCTTTCCTCCGGTGTACCTAAATGACAGAAATGGAATTAAAAAAAAAAATACATGGTATAAACAAATAAATTTGTTAAAAAGGTGCAGTTTAAGGATTTTTAGTACACAAGCGATCATAAAGTAGCGGAGTTTACAAACCTTTGTTTCTATAAATTAGACGCCCGTCTATTTCTTCTGTAAAAATCACCGATAGTTATCTATTGACTTCAATTTAAGAATTAACATTAAGTTGAGCTAGTAATTATATGATTTCTTGATGAATTTGGTTTAGCTGTAATGTCTGACGACATTTAACAAACCATATTAGTATCACATGAATAAAACTGTTGCATTATAGACAGAATATTTTTATTTTTAGTCTTGCAATACTAAAATTAATGTGTGTCCAGAGTTACATGACAATAAGGCAAATGCACAACCTGTTTTTACGCGAAATGCAACTAATTTCAAGACTAATTTTTGGTGGAACTTTTTTTCATTACAAAGATAACCATATCTGCTCTAACCATTCATTTATCAAGAAGATGGCCCGAATCAAGTTTTGTTTAATTTTATATCACTCTAGAGCAATCACGTCTCTTAACAACGACAATCGCCTACCTTCCATGTACTTATATTGATGGGTAATGTCTAGTCTGTCCTCTCCATAGTAGTTATGTGATCTTGTACCTTTACCTTTACTAGCAGGTATCTTTGTACTTATAAACTGACCAACCCTTCAAATAATAAAAAAGATTTGCAAGCAAAGATCGTAAGCGTGGCAACGACAAAAAGAGCCATAATACACCGTAATGAAAAATAAGACAAGGAAAGATTAACACATACTGGTACAGATAAATGTCGCTCTTTCTATTACATGATGAAATGTTGGAGATTGGTTATGTGTTGTTATTGGTTGATACGTAGCTTTAGGTTTTATAAATTCAATAATTAACACAATAAAAAGAATAAAAACAAAGCAGTGCATTTTATTTTAATTTATAGATATGTAGCAATGTAGTTTACTTGTGCATTCCTGGTGTACCGTGTTGTTCTGGAATTTTCCATTGATGTGATGGCATGTATTTGTTTAGTGTAAGTAGCCATATTTACCTGATGTTATCACACACACACACACACACACACACACACACACACACACACACACACACACTTATGTCGATATTTAACAATGTTTAATACCTTGTTTTGTTTACGCTCACTTGCTCCATTGTACCATCTTCGAAGACAATCCATTTTATCTCGTCTGCGTTTACCTCAGCGTAAATAAATGGACCATCATACTGTAAACAGACTTGACCCTCTTTAATGGCGGCTACTGACATAGGACCACAACAATAAACTCCTGTATTAAAATCAAGGTCACGTAAACATCTGATATTTTTAGTGACATTAATCAATCGAAATTACACAAATATATATCTTTATTCAACCTTTTTTTACAAAGTAAATGTAATCGCAGGTTTTAGATACATGAGTATTTGTTGCATTTTAATATTAATGGATGGTAATAGCTAATTTGAACTCCGCTTAACTTGACAAAACATTTTGTAATACTGCTTTGCTTTCATTGCCACGTGTTTTACAACCGTCTATTGTAATACAGCATTGCATTTATCACCAGACTTTTAGATGCCTCATAAGTTACGACCATCATCATCGTCATCATCATCAGCATCAGCATCATCGTCATCATCATCATTGATAAAACACTTACCCTCACTAGCCTCCTGGGGCGTGGCATCAACAACTTGCCATCCACCATACCCTTCAGGTAGATCAGGTCTTGACATCCAGACATCATTCCAACAATGAAAATTCCTTTAGAAAAAATTAATTAAAATCTTAAATCTGCATTCACGAATGATACAACAAATGCGCTCCAATCACTTACTTTTTTAGAAAAAGTGCAAGATAAAAAACAAAGCCATATGCACAAAAGTTGTAAGATTAAAAACTTTTGCACGTTTTAATTCAAATAAAGTTTTGTTAACAGTTATGAAATATCGGCATATGTTTTGTCGGCACTTTTCACACACTATTATTCCGGATCTTGTCCATTGTTCGCTAATATCAAATATGATCACGTTGTCATCAAGCATATTTATATATTGTATTGTCATCAAACATGATGTCACTCGTGGCTCACGATCATCAAATCTGTTGACACTTAACGTAAAATGTCATAAATCTTGTTGACATCCAACGCACAATGCCATAAAGCTTGCTGACATCTAACGTACAATACAATAAAACATGTCGACACTTAACGTACATGTACAATGCATTCAAGCCTTTAATAAAATACGCTCTCAAGGAGCCGGTCAACACTTAGCAAAAATGTCTTCAAGTCTGTTGACTCTTGCCACCCCGCCTTTGACACTTAGCATTCAATGTCATTTATTCTGTTGACACTTAATGTGCAATATCTTTAGTTTCTAGACACTAATCATACAATATCACCAAGCCAGTTGACACTTGCCATACAATGTCATTCGGCCTGTTGACACTAAGAATACAGTGCCTTAGTGTATAATGACACTAACTACACAAAGTTATCTAGCTACCTGTCAAGTCTATTGACACTTAGCACTAAATGTCATCTAGCCTGCTGACTCTAAAATTACAATATCTTAAGTTTGTTGACACTTAGCGTTTTATAACAAAAATATGTTAACGGTCACCATACCAATGTCATCCGGTCTGTTGACACGTAATTTACAATATCATCCGGTCTGATGACACGTAATTTACAACGTCATCAAGGCTGTCGACACTTAGCATACAATGTCATCAAGTCTGTTTACACTTATTTACAACGTAATTAAGTCTGTTGACACTTATCATAGGTAGGTGTTTATTTACGTTATTTAACAACAATCTTTTTTAACACAATATGATTCAGCCTGTTGACACTAAGCATACAATGTCATTCCGCCTGTTAACACTAAGTATACAATGTCATTAAGTCTGTTGACACTAAGCATACAAATATCATTAAGTATGTTGACACTTACCTTACAATATCATTAAGTCTGTTGACACTTACCATACACTGTCATCTATAAGATCAAGGAAGAGTGGATCTACTCCAATGCCATTAAATGTATCTATAGTGATACTGCCGTCCATATCGTGGGCTGACTCAAAGTTGGTAAGTAATCTACATGGTAACCCAAGCGTTCTACATACTACAATAAAATACAAAAGTTCAAACGCACTTTTGGTTAAAAATTACCGATAGTAAAATCTCTTTTCTCTTGTATACACACCTCATTAATTTTGTGTATTAGATTACTTTCCGTAATTAATAAAAAAAAAAAAAAACAAGGTTAGATGTACCTACTTGCATTTGTACATTTGTTCAGAATTAGTTCTGAGGATTAAAGGTTTGCTCGCTATGCCAAGTCTGAAAAGAACTGCTTATTGATGTTTTCCCTTTTTACCGGAATTTACTTTATTTCCTAAGATTTAAACTCACATGTATAACGCTCAAACCATCGTATCCTTTTATGCAATTCACGTATTTCGCTATAGAAATCATGTTACGACCGTGCGTTCTTATCTTTAAACCTTCAGGTACCTCGATGCCTAAGTAGTATAAAGCGCGCGGTTCTGTATCACAGTTACCTTGCCTAAGTAGTATAAAGCGCGCGGTTCTGTATCACAGTTACCTTGCCTTAGTGGTATAAAGCGCGCGGTTCTGTATCACAGTTACCTTGCCTAAGTAGTATAAAGCGCGCGGTTCTGTATCACAGTTACCTTGCCTAAGTAGTATAAAGCGCGCGGTTCTGTATCACAGTTACCTTGCCTAAGTAGTATAAAGCGCGCGGTTCTGTATCACAGTTACCTTGCCTAAGTAGTATAAAGCGCGCGGTTCTGTATCACAGTTACCTTGCCTAAGTAGTATAAAGCGCGCGGTTCTGTATCACAGTGTCGATGATTTTCTTCGACCACGTGCTTCCTCATTCATTCAAAACCCACAGACTCAATATAAGTAAAAGAAATTTGATTGAGGCGTTAAACACCATTATGTTACTTCACCACTTAAACCTTCATTCTTTTAGTTCATTTGTATAAAAAATTACTTTTTTATTGAACGAAAAGGTTAAAAAAATTATGTTACACAATTACATGTAGTAAGAAGTCCTGCAAACACCCAACACTGTCCATATCTAACTGGTCTGCACTTGTTCTTGAAGTACCTCTGTATAATTTCAACACTGCTGTCCCAGAAGGTTGGAGATATGCCGAATTTATAGGGATCTTTCTCTCCCGGCATTGCCCAACGACCACATAATACACCTCTATTATCATTTGAATTAGCCTGTTAAAAATAATGTTAATATTTTTGGAATAAAGGGTAAACATAAAAAATTGCTGCTAAAATTTTAAAAAAATAAATAAATAAATAAATAAATAAATAAATAAATAATAAAAAAAAAATCAAAATAAATGAATAAATCGAAATAAATCAATCGATCAAAATAAATAAAAATTAAATTAAACAAGAGGCCCATGGGCCTTAACGCTCACCTGAGGATATGTCCAAAATTGTTTGCAAAGTGCAATAGACAATATATTCAGTACAGAAACTTTACAAGTTTTCTCAAGTTAAGAACTCCCACAAAACTTAATCAGAAATATATCCACTCACATTTCATTTATAAGTAGCTTATATAATGTGCATGAATTAACTGTAGGGCGAGTAATTTCCAAATCATTAACCAATTTCAGTATATTTATGCAACTATGTCCTTGACCTTTGAACATATATGACCTTGGATTGTCATGTCAATACTTACAATATTCTAATATACATTGCCTTTACAAAAAGTTAATAGTTTTCAAGATAATTGGTAATTTAAGTCTTCCTTTTCAGCTGTGACCTTGACCTTTCAACATATGACCTTGTATCAAAATGATCGTAATATCAATATCTACAATATTTTAATATACATGCCTATAATAAAAGTTAATAGTTTTCAAGATAATTTGCAATTTCAGTCTTCTTCTGCAGCTGTGACCTTGAACTTTCAACATATGACCTTGAACCATATATCAAAATGATCGTCATATCAATACCTACAATATTCTAATTTATATGCCTATAATAAAAGTTAATAGTTTTCAAGATAATTTGCAATTTAAGTCTTCTTTTGCAGCTGTGACCTTGACCCTTCAACATATGACCTTGAATCATATATCAAAATGATCGTAATATCAATATCTACAATATTCTAATATACATGCCTATACAAAAAGTTAATAGTTTTCAAGATAATTTGCAATTTAAGTCTTCTTCTGCAGTTGTGACCTTGACCTTTCAACATATGACCTTGAACCATATATCAAAATGATCGTCATATCAATACCTACAACATTCTTATTTATATGCCTATAATAAAAGTTAAAAGTTTTCAAGATAATTTGCAATTTAAGTCTTCTTTTGCAGCTGTGACCTTGACCTTTCAACATATCATCTTGAACCATATATCAAAATGACCGTCATATCAATACCTACAATATTTTAATATTCTTGCCTATACAAAAAATTAATAGTTTTTAAGATAATTAGCAATTTAAGTCTTTTTTTTGCAGCTTTGACCTTGACCTTTCAACATATGACCTTGAACCATATATCAAAATGATCATCATGTCAATACCTACAATATTCCAATATACATGCCTATACAAAAAGTTGATAGTTTTCAAGATATAGTGACAAATATACAATTTTTAGCAATTTCCCCACTCAGTGCCTTACAATTTCCCCATTTTGAGCCCCATGGCTACCATTTGTGCAAATCTGAAAAAAGATGACCTAAGGATGTTATAAATGAAATAACTAAGGTATATCTCTTGTAGATTCAGAGGAGAAGATTTTTAAAGTTTTTCACTTTCCCCTCCCCCCTTATGGGGCCCCAAGGGGACATAACTCCTTCATTTGTGCAAATCTGAAAGGGCTTCACCCAGGCATGATGGTTACCAAGTTTCATTAAATTTGGCCCAGTGGTTTTGGAGGAGAAGATTAAAATGTAAAAAGTTTACGCACGACGCACGACGGACGCGCACGACGGACTACACACGACGGACGAAGATGGATAGCAATAGTTCATCTGAGCTAAAAAAAAACGAGTTCACGGAAATCAGTAACTGGACCCCTTTTTTGTGACGTGTATCGGCCTTATGCACATTTGCCATTGTCTAGTACCTGATCTGTAGCTACATATTACTATTATTTTACTCATGAGCTATCATAATCGGCGTCAGTTAAGCTTTGTTTGTGTACACATAAAGGTTATATACAGGAGACCTGAGAAAACTCCATTACGTATCTTTTTAAAAAAGAATGAGCAATTACATTACGACAAGAAAATAATGATTTTTTTTTCTCACAGTAATGCACTTTATTACATACGGGTACAGAGATAAAATTGTGGTATTGTGTCTGTTTATTCTTTCCATAAGGTTTTGATAAGTGATTCATTATCATGTTTTATGAAATAGAAATATTCTATTAAAACAACATCACATGACAAGACCATAAACGCTTATTCCATGTGAAAAAGTATTATATAGTTTTGTTGTAATTTTACTGCAAACAAACAAACGGTTTTTGTTAATAGTGCTTGACCTGCAAGATTAAGTTATGTGCCTTTAGTTTTTAAACTAGGAATAAACAAAAAATCACAAATTTTTAATGGGATTTAAAACAACCATATCTTTAAAAATAAACTTAACAATTCCCGACCAAGAACCAGATACCACAACGACAGATATAAACAAATATCATTGACAAAATTTAATCCCTATTACCACTTTGGGCTGATTAAAGATATACAGTAAAACTTCGATCGCTCGAACGTCGTTGCCTCGAATACCCCGGATAACTCGAAGTCATCTGTTGGTCCCGACCAATTTCCTATTTTATCCTATGTAAATAAACCTCGATGGCTCGAACTTCGTTAACTCGAATACCCCCGCTCGCTCGAACATAAATATTTTTCAAAAGTATAAAGTTAGTAAAAATTCAACTTCTTTCGCTCGAATACAGTTTTTGCCAGAAGGACATGTGGTCCTGGTCATTGTAAACAAAACACAAGCTGAAGCCATATTACAGATTTCATCAAAAGTAATAGAGTGGAACGAAATGATAAATCTAAACATTTACCTAAAATTAATTAATTATTTATTAATTAACCTACTAAAAGAATGTCGGTATGCTCAGTTCTTTAATCTCTTAATCCGATTACGACACACGTAAGTGATTGATCGCTATTTTTAAAACACCTCAGTCGCTCGTGCCTTATAATTGCACATCAGGATTCTGTAATTTACATGCCCTTGGAATATGTATAGTAATGTGTATTATCGCCCGTGATTAAAACGACCGGTTTTGTTTGTGTTTTGTATTGTTTTTCTTTCAAGTATTACATGTGCAACAAAGAATAAAGTAAGATTTTTGTATCATCACCTGTTGAAATTAAAATAAAGTGCCATATTCTAACCCCGTAGCCAAATAACATCATACGGCAGATTGCAGGTCAACATGTAATTTGAAATGAATTTTGTATTTTAATTGGGATATGTTATTCTTTTTTATTCATTTATTTTTTTTTAAAAATATTTTGTGATAAATAATAGATTTTTAATTCGGACTTTTCATAATTTGACCTTTTAGTTTATTTACATGTAAAACAATTTAAAGATTGTTTAACGGTCGGTCAACATGAGAACTTGAACCTCCATTCATATCTCGATGTTCGATCGCTCGAACCCCCCGATGGCTCGAATATTTAGTCGAAGTCCCTTTGACTTCGAGCCATCGAAGTTCTACTGTATTAACAAATAGTGTCAAATGGTGGTGTAATGAAATGTTTCACCAAGTCAACATTCTTTTACTTCTATGGATTCCATCAGTTTTTGAATGGTTAGACCAGTAGGCGCACGTTTTATACCATTTGGTTACCAGGGCTTGTTGTCAATTAATGTGGTTTAAGTGCTTTTGTAGATCCCTTACCAAATCTGTTTGACTTTACAAATAAAACATCTTTCCACACACTTGTATGTTGATGTTAGATATAAAAAGGCAAATAGGACATAGTTAAAAGAGTATTTGGCTGATGAAAATGACTCAAATAAACAGAACTAATTGATTGATAAATGATGGTAAACACATTATACTTTTAACATATATACAAAATATATTATTTATACTTGAAGAAAGTGTATGTTAAATTTCTATCATTTTTGTCGTTATAAAGTTCAATGATAATCATTAGTTGTATATGAGAGATTAATTATCACAGATCCAGAGAGGAGCATGACCTGACGCCAAATTTTCAACTTCAGTAAATTGTAATTACTCTCCTTGTTGCTAGACTTTGGTAAATATATTTCTAAATATATTCTGATCGTTTGGTTATTTCTATTTCTCCCTGTAAACAATAAATATAATATTTGGCTGTTGGTAACAGCTTTTTGTTACGAGCCTTTTGCTGTTCGTATTTCTTCCTGTGTAGGTATAATTAAGATTGTGTTCGTCAAATTCTTGTGTAAAGATACAAGCACAACTCTAAATAAAACTTTAAGGTTTTGATTAAAAACCATTCAACAAAACTGGTGGTGAAAATGCATTTGTTTTAAATACACATAAAGGTTGATGGAATAATAATAATAATAATAATAATAATAATAATAATAATAATAATAATAATACATGTAATATTAATAATAATAATAATAATAAAATAATAATAATACATGTAATAATAATAATAATAATAATAATAATAATAATAATAATAATAATAATAATAATAATAACAACAACAACAACAACAACAACAACAACAACAATAATAATAATAATAATAACGATGATGAAGATTATGGTGATGGTAATAATGATAATAATGAACGTAATGGCGACAATGATGATAATGATGACCATAATGACGATAATAATAATAAATTTACCAGAGATGACAATTTCCTAGAGATTTGGATAGGATCACCACGTGATGTCCAAGGTATATCTGACCTGTCCAGTAACTGTAGAGTCTGATCTAATATTTCATCATCAAACTGTTAAAAAATCCAATGATATATCAGAATAAAATATTTATAACTAATAATTATTCAATTTTGTGAAGAAAAAAGTTAATAAATTTAGAACAAAGCAAAACAAAAGTCACATTCGCAAAGCCACAAAAAAACTAATGAAAAAAACAATGAAGACATTTTATAATACTAATACTGTGAACTATAAATACTCAAACTCATGGGCACTATGTCCAGATTATCTCCAAACCAATGGTCCTTCAGAGAAACCCTTTGGAAGAGGTGGTAGTGTGTCTTGTCATTTCATCGCACAATGCTCTTCGTGAACATAATGTAGACGGATACAAGATACATGTACAATTTGGACCTACTTATATTCATCTTTTTTCGCTGTTTAAGATAATTAGTCATTAAATACAGTCCTGTTTTCTGCAGTTTGGTTCTTGCAATTCATGAAATATACTTAAACTGACTTTTACAATTTTTATGCGATATACAATGCGTACCTGTCCGAAGTGCCAGCTCATGGTGTCAATACGTCTAACACTTCCCATAAATATAGTGCCGTTAGGATTAAGAACGTATTCTTCGAGTGCGTCTGTATCATGATAGTATACCTGATCATCTGAAACATTTATAGAAGTTTATGATTATTAAATTCAAAATAAAGGAGTTTTATTGAAAATTTGTAACGAAATTCTTGCAGTTAAATATGTAAAATAATTTCATTTATTTATTGTTTTAAGGTCTCGAATGACATTTTCCTGTAAATTGGCCGTTCAATTGCAAGCTGAATTACATTGTAAGCCATTGAATTCCATTAATTAGTAAGTTATAACTCAATATGTTTTCCTTGTTAATAAAACATTTCAGGCATTTCGAAAAACAACATTTTTAGAAAAGAAGGAGATATTAATGGAAAGAATTAGTTACTTCTGTCTATCATTATCGACAAAAAGTTATCAGTTTTATTAACGCTTATTTTTCTGTTCATTTACAGAGGGTGGGCCTTTATGTCTTAAAAAACAAAGTAAGTAAGTAAGTAATAAGTAAGTAAGTAAGTAAGTAAGTAAGTAAGTAAGTAAGTAAGTAAGTAAGTAAGTATATTTCAATTTTGTAGTTTGCTTTACCTTTGCACCAAGGATTAAAGAGAATGTAAAACGGATCCTTATGCTTGTATCTAAATATAACCTTTTTCCGGTCAACTTTATCAATCACGTCCACCATAAATGTCCATTTTCCGATATAAAGCGTCGGTGGTGTAAATATTCTGGCCTTCAGTTTATTACCAGACTGCCACTGTAGATGAGCTCCCCAACTTTTAGGTATGTTTTCATCGGAAAAAATAAATTCAATATGGGTAGCTCGACTTGGTATGGGACAATCACCTTCAAGGAAAAACAAATTTGGTTGAAGTTTTAAAGTTAGCATAAAATGATTCATGTATGGAATAAATATATGAAAGTTTCATGTATTTGTCATTCATAGATTTTAATTATTTAATATAAGACTAATAAAAAGTAACTAAACGAATAACAGAGACAAGTTTGAAGCAGAGATAAAATTTACTCAAAAGCGAGATGTCACTGGAAGTGTTTTCTTAAGCGATTGCCATTAAAAACTTCAATTATTTGTAGCAAATAAATAATTTTTATCTGACATTACACGTTTTAAATAAATGTTGAATTCTTTGTTTAACTTCAATACAGGCAAAGTGCATAATCAATAACACCAATAGTCTTTAATACCGTTTTTTAACCAGGTTTTCGTAGAAACCTGGTTCTTAGATTACCGAATGTCGACGGACGGGCGTCAAAAAATGGTTTCCGGATGATAACTTGAAAAGTAAATGACATTTTTGAAAGAAACTTGGCACATACATGTATTGTGATAAGATCTTGGTTGGGATTGCTTTTGGGATAAATAATCAAATATCAAGGTCACAGCTGCTTGGTCATTTCACAAAATAAGCAACCTCTAGCTATATCTTGGTAATATGTAAAGATAATGACATGGGGTTTTCAGTTTTCATAGTTTGTAGCAATGCTGATGAAAAAAAGCCAAAATCAAAGGTCAAGGGCATGACCTACATTTTGACCTTTAGGTTTTCTGCACTATAATAGCTATTGTTGCATGAAATTTACAATTTTGGCATGAAATTGGCTATTTTTGATGATATTTAGAGGTAGAATTCACTATTTATGGAATTTTAGTTTTGTAAAATGATTATGGTGGCAAAATATTTTGATGTTGACTATTTTTGCATTAAATTGGATATTTCCGAATATATTTAGGTTCTTTGGATCTTTTCTTAAATGAATTTATATTGAAATGAAAAAACAACATTCAGATTTCTAAATAATTTGTCATAATTGCAATCTTTTAACATGTTCTGATGTATGATGCTTTTATATATATAAAAGATATATTAAATCTTAACCCATTACGGGTATCCCTTTACTATCAACCAGGTCCCTGCGAGACACATGATCACCCATAATTATTGTTAACTAGGTACCATTTCTCTCTGAAACCCCCTTCTCCGAAATACGAAAACCTGATTTTCACGGAGTTTCCGTGACTCTTGTTGGTTAGTTGGTTTGGTTGAATGCTGTTTTACGTCTGTTTAGTAATCTTTCAGCTATTTGCGACAATTTTCTTAATATCCTGAAATATTAATCTAAAATATTCACGCAATGTGATTTTTTTTCTGTTTAAGAGTGCACGAATTTTTTTTTGCTTTTAGAGTGCTTATATCCTTGCATATAATATCGCAAAGCCAACAAAGACCTCCCTCTTGCTGAATTCGACCAAAGCTGAACTCCCAGTAGTGAGACGCCTTGGATTTTTTACTTGCTAACACCTTAATGACCCCGTCATAGTGTTACCTGTAGACTTTGCGACAGACCAACAATGTACACTTACCAAATTCAAAAACAAATCTCAAATCATCAGTTTCTTTCTTGTATTCTCTGGTAAAGGTCAGATCAAGGTCAAATGGTTGACCACGACGAACAACAAGTTTCCTGTTGGTTTCGTCTGTTTTCAATGTACATTTATCAGTTAAGGTATAAGTTGTTTGACAGATATCATAATCCAGTGTATGGTGATTGATGGCATTTTGATCAATGTTTAATCCAAGTTCTTTTACTTTTAGTGGTGCCTTTTCATCTGCATAAAAAATAAACTCTATGTGTTACGGACTTAATGGAAATAGATATACATAATATTTTACAATATAACTGTAATATAATTATTGTCATGTTTGGTTGAATTGGGATACTATTTTTCATGTTGTATAATCTTGAGTAAAAAATATGTTTTAAACATAACTAAATTACTTCAAAATCTTTAAAATCTCGGTTATTGACGAGTTCGCGTAAAAAATTGCGAGTTTTCAACCAAATTTAGATGTTATAAAAGTACACATACATGTATTTTGTAAAAACGCGATGAATTACTTTAAAAAATCTTAACATTTTGTCATATACCACTTTTCGAATGTATTTTTAAGATTAAATTTAAAAAGTGGTATATGACAATTTTACAAAAGCTGTTTTAGCTTAAGTGAAACTTCATTTGATTGGTTGATTAAAAAAAAAATTCAAACAGAAAATATATTTGTTTATGTTTAAACACATTTTTTACAATTTATGCAAGTTTAAGTTACACGTAGATATTATTACTCACAAAGAAAATATCCAACATTTTATTAAAAGTTGTACTTAAAAAGCCATTATAATCTTTCATTTATTTTGTAAGTAATTACCACTCTTGATATCGTCTGCTGTAGCGTACTCATGGAATTCAAGATGATTTGGCGCCACTTCTGTATATGACCATGCAATATCTCTATTACGTAACGAACGCCGTGACCTCCGTCTCGAGGAAAACGATGTTTCGATTGCGTCGCCTTCGCTGCTCATTCTACCATAGAATGTTTTTATTAATGATTTATGACAAAAATTAAAATCTGAAATGTAGAAGAAAAAAATCAGTTAAAAATGACTTCGTAGAAGTAATGTTAACAAATTCAACCTTTATCATGGTCTCTGAAAGTCATTAAACTCCTGTATTATACTTGATCGTCACACGCAGCAGATTTATTTTGATTATCAGGATTAGGAAAACTGAGAATAATTTAAGTATCTTTGTAACATTGTACTTCATTGTCTGTCTTTTGTTTTAAGAAGACCAATTATTTTTGTTAATCTTGTTTTGTTTCAATTTTGCTGTTTTGTGTCGATGCTTTGATATTTTTGTTTTCAGCTACGAAATTGTTATCTCCTACAATAACTGTGTTTACCGTAGTTATCACATTATTGGTGCCCAGTGAGAAAACACGACTGCTGGTATTTTTATAACCTTTGCTGATTTAGTTTATAACTGTTGGGGTCATACAATCAGGATGTATTTGTCCAGCATTTGTTTTACTTTTCAAATTGCGATAGCTACTTTATACTGAAAAACCAGAAAAAATCAACAAACAAACAAACAAATAAACAATAGATAAATAGATAAATAAATAATAAATAATAATAATAAATAATAATAAATAATAAATAAATAAATAATAATCCTCATGTTAAGAAAGTAAGCAAACATACTTTTCAGTAAATGTTAACTGTCGAAACATCTATAGTAAAAAAAAATAACAGAAAACAACAACAACGGATAAATAAATAAATAAATAAATAAATGGATAAACAAAAAATACTGTCTTATTTATAGGAAAACAATCTTGTGTATATTTTTTTTATTTTTAATTGGTTATAATGATAACTGAATTCCGATTTCCGTCTACTCGCTTTACTGAAGTATGTACTTAATTATCTACATTACCGGAAAAATCATCGCTGTCTATTTGAACACAGTGCATACAGTTTGCACTCTTAATCTCCTCATGACCGTACATTCGTTAATTAATGACCCAAGTAATTGTATAATTATAACCGTGTCAAAATGGAGAAATGCTAATTGACATCATATCATCCTTGGAAATTGTTTACAGTTTTTAAGTATTCATTAATTATAAAGACCCCCTGTTAAACTATGGCGTAATATATAGTTTTGTTTATTTCTAACTGCTGTTTGGAAAAAATTCAACGTAACCAATTTCACACAAAGGTGAATTTTTATTTTTATTTACGCTAAATAATGTGAATACAACAAAAAGCTCTTATTTTTGTTTTTGAATGGGACTTAATGCGGAACCCCCCCCCCCCAAAAAAAAAAAAAAAAAAAAAAAAAAAAAAAAAAAAAAAAAAAATCCAAAAGACAAAAAACCCGAATGCTTGTAATTACATGGGTAAGCCCAGAACACCTATTGTCAACAGTTGTTTTAAAACTAAAATTAAATAGGCCGAAGAAGGCTTAAATAGAACCTAAAGCATATCCTCTTTGTTCCTGATATCTATAAGCTTATGAACCAAAATGATCTGCATTTAAAAGAAGAAACAGGAGAAAAAAGAGTAAATTCTTTGAGATTTTAAACTCACCTTTTTATTTCTCTCTCCTCTAGACCTGTTGTCTCGTATCAATAATGATTGCTTTCAGTTAATAAAACACTTATTTGTCTTCCGCTATAAATTTAAACAATTCCGATTTTATTTGACGTTCACACATGTATTTCCTGAATGAGTTTAAAAGAATATACGTGTAATTAATTTGATGTGTTGATTAAAGTAGTACAAACACACACACACGCACACACAGAGAGAGAGAGAGAGAGAGAGAGAGAGAGAGAGAGAGAGAGAGAGAGAGAGAGAGAGAGAGAGAGAGAGGGGGGGTTTCGACTAGTGCATGGTGAAAAATTTGTTTCAAAAAAGTTAAAAAAATGAAAAAGATAATTTTCAAAACGACGAGTCATACGTCTATAAAATCAAATTCGGAAAAAGAATGAAAATATAACGAGAGAAATGAATGATGGCTTCTACTATTTTGGTTATATCTTTTTAAATTCCGAATTGAATTTGAAGTTTTTTCACATGTTAACAGTTTACTTTAATAACAGAGTTCAAATTGCACTCGTAATGGGCCGCGATGTAAATCCAGATTATAGAGTGGGGAATGTCAGGTGAGCTTTAGAAATGTTTATGATATTCTGCGAAATCAACTCCTCCTGCGTTTTGAAACCAAGAACCTTGAAACTTCACAGATTGCTTCTATTAAAATCAAAGACAAGCATGTCCCGTATGAAATTATTCCGGATTTTGGAAATTTATATAACTTTTCCAGGCTCTGGTTCTTGGTTGTTTCTTTCAGTAATTTTTCAATAGTAGGGTTTTATTTTGTGAAACCAACTCTTCCTACAGTTTCCAGCCAAGATACTTGAAACTTCAAAGAACATGGGCAAGATTCTTCTTGTTGAATAAGCTTTTAAAAGTGAAAAATCTTAAATCACGCCACAAAACAAGTTGAACAACTTTGCCTTTTTCAGGCAAAATCTTCTAAAACGTCATGTAATATTACTATGTATACTTGCATAAATTATGCTTTTTTCCTTTTATCCCGCGTGCTTGATTCAAATCTTGCTTCTAGTCGTGTAAATATGTGATTATCTATATCTCACCATCGAAATGCAAAAGACACAACTGCAATTTCATTCATTTCTGTATAAATGCAAACGTTGATTAAAAAAAGCAAACCGACCGTTCCAATCTTTTAATTTTTAAAATTCCATGCAAAAAAATTTTAATATTACAACACGAAAGTAGTCCCTTTCATGCTTTTGACGTCTTTATTTAAGCCAAATGCTCAAATAAAATGACAACAAAAACGTTTAATATATATATAAGTTTATTTCATAAATATGGCACAAGTAAGAATATGGTATATATAAAAAGTTTATACAAATATATGGAAGTCAAAGACTGACAACAAATTTACGCCATCATTAAAAACCACCCAATCAATTCAAATGAACCTGCAAATGCCGCAGAAAGTTTTTATTTTTTACATCAATATAAAAATGTTCCCCGACTTTTGACGTCCATGGCGTCATCTTTACCAATGATTACGTCATGTTACGAATTGTTGCATGCTATTTACTGCGATTATAAATACTCTAAATAATACACGGATTTTAGACATGAATTACCCACATTATAACCATTGTTAGGGTCACGATGTGTAAATAAAACATTTAATTGAAAAGTCACCATTAATTTAATGTAGAATAACTTACTGAAAAGAAATATAAATAAATAAATAAATAAATAAATAAATAAATAAAATAACTAGTTTTTTTTTTTTGATTTTATGCTTATCGAAAATCAATAAATAAATTATTAAAATGCACTAAAAATAGTTGAGCGTCCAATGTTAATATACAACAGACAGTCTAATCGATATAATTATATTTAAAAAGATTATAAACAATAGAATTATATGTGTATATACAATACATATCACAGCAGTATTGACACTAAAATGAAATCACAAAATATCACCAGTATTGTTGTCATTAATATCACAGCTGAAAATGGACGGATAAATTACTCTTTTCTAAGAATACTTTACGTTTGCATCATGTAAAAAGGTGCATTACAACGTATGTAGACATTTGTACAAGAATAAAATTCAAAATTTTAAAGTAGTAAACATAATTTGAAATTCAGTAAATAAATTACAGTTCAATAAAATGTAAAGAAAGCAGGTATGTTTGTTAGATATTGTGAGATGGCTTGTATGCAAGTATCAAAATTACTACACTAAATGTTGCGTAGATCTAACATGGATAATAAATATCGCATTTTTAACGCATTGTCTTTTTTATCAATGCTGATGACGTCACCATAACTGACTCAATAAGCATTTTCATCAAACAGCAGATAATTAAGATTTAATCAATATTTTTGTGGCACTATAAAATATTTTTTCAGAGAATCTTTTTTATATATTTTAAAATCAGAATTATGAATTAAAAAAATTAAAATAAAATGACTAGATACTACAGTATAAAAATACTAAAATTCTGTACTGAAACTGTAAACAAACATGAGTGAGGACTTTTTATTCTGCATCACGATCCCTTCACCATTGATTACTATAAAACAGTTTTGAAACAAGCTACTGTCACAATTTTTGATATTGTCCCATGTTAAAGTAAAAGAAATGTTCATAATGCTTGCAGATTGGAAATATTAAACAAAAATATCACTTTTTATCATAAATATCATGGATGAAAAAAACTATAAAAAAAAACATTTGTACAAATATCCATATGGATGGCAAAATATTCATATATTAAAATATGTCTTATGTCTAACAATAAATGATGGCATGAATAGCAACAAAACAACTTCAATATGATGTTTTTTTAAAATAAATTAATTCTATGTTTCTTATCTTGGAACATTTCATAAATAAAACATTTTCCGCTTAATAGAAATGTTAAGAAACTTACATATATATCATTTTATAACATTTCAGGTTTAACATAATGTCAATAAATCAAATTGGTTCATATGTAAGTAATTAAAAATAAAAAACCAATTTTGTTTTACTAGTGTTTTCAGTAGAAACACTACAAGAAATATACATAATTCTATAAAACACAAACAAATATTAACGAAGACATAAATAGTTCAATTCTGTTTACATTTAAGTAATAAAAAAACTTTGAAATGTTCTTTGTACCTTTACAAGGTTTTAAAAAATATAATATCTGTACTGTTTTATAAACATATCGGTTCATTAAAGTTGTCAGTCGACTTCAGCACTATTACTCATCAGTTATAGTCATCCTAAAATTACCACCAACACTCTCTAGTTGCTTAGAATGGAAAGTTGCCACAACTCTTCTTGTACCTGCCTTAACAGGTGTTAATTGGAAACTTGCTATTACCTCTCCTCCCTCAGGTACATTACTGTAATACAAATAAAACAAAAAGTTAAATAATCACTTCTTATATATATATATATCACTGAATAAAATGCTATCAAGTTTTTGACGTGCAAGTTCTGTCTTAAAATGAGATTCTTCGCTAGCTTTTGTAAACTTATGTATAAAGACTATCAACGGGGCCAAAGGAATATAGACTTACAGACTGGTGGTCTTTATACAAGGTGACCATTGCTTGAATTGTAATACAAAGGCCTCATGTAACCTATAACAACTTTTGTGCACTGCTACCGTAAGTTTTATTGACTACTGCTTTGACATTTAAATTCGTTATAATACGATCCTTCGGTAACAACAATGGCATATTTTCTTTTCAGTTAACAATAATAATAAGAATAAGAATAATAAATAAATAAATAAAAGATATATTTAACAATATGTAACGGTGATATTATTGTTTGTTAAGCCTTTTACCTTGTCTGTTTTCTAATAAAAGTTAAAAGTAGTATATCTTATCATAAATGTAATTAGAATAAAACTTACTCCAGTTTAATGTTCTTTTGCTCCTGTAATCCTGGTCCCTCAACTTTTAACTCACAATTAGTAAGAGTTTTAGGGAGTGGGTTTTTAAACGAAAATGTTACTTCAAAAGTTTCTTTTACTTTTCCTTTTTCTGGTCCCTAAAATAATTACGAATATAAGCAATATCAATACACTTTAAAAAAATCCCATTCAAAGTTAAATCACTAGTTTGGCGTTTTTACATCCCGTGGTCTCAATATGTGTGTTTTTGTCTTGTTTAGCTGTTATAGCACTGACTTGTTTTGTGCCGGCCGCGGGTTCTTTGTTGAGAAGCTGTTGCTATAATGCTTTTTTAAAGTTGCACATCTCCTTTTTATTCTTTTGTCTTGTTTTCATATTTTATATTTGCTGTTTTATGTTTGTGTTGCAATGCTTATTAATTAGTCCATTGTTTTTCGATTGCAAAGGTCTTTATTTACATTTGCAGGAAAAAAAATTAATAGAAACTATTTGTAAATGTCGTGATTGTTAAAACTGGATGTGTGTTTAAACCATCTGTATGTAAAAAGACGATTTCTCAAAATGTTCAAAAGCAAGCACACTTTTATTATATTAAGATTTAAAATTAAAATTTAAATAAGTTTCCATACTAATAAAAAGAAGAACGATATAATGTAAGCATTGTAAGGATTATAGAGTCTGTAAGTAATGCTCAAAAGTAGGAGCCATTTTACATCAAAAGCATTGGTATTAAATCTTTGGAAAAAAATGTGTTCTTTGGTGAAGATAAAGTACGTTGGTACATACATACGTGTTTTGTAAGTGTTATACTGACGTAGATGTATTTGAGTTTAATGTAAAGAACAGCGTTATGTTTAAAACATTTTTACGCATACATTTACTCTATCGTTATTAACTCTTATATCGTTTAATTATCTCATCTCACTTCGTTTGTGAAGCATGTCTTTTGTTCAATCCGTAGATATTAATACGGATTGACTTTTTTGTTCAATGTATTGCAAACACTTATACCATACCTTGATTTCAGGTAACGGTTTGGTAAGTTGGAAGTTCTCCTGTTCATTATATACTTGGTGTGTTTCGGCAATTTGAGCCATGCAGGCAGCGTTGACATGGCAATCGTCTGTAAGTTTATCATCGTATTCAGAAAAGCTAACATTCATCTTAATTTCCTTACCTACAGTTAAATAAAAATAAATTATTTGTAGTTGAAAATAATCTGTATCATAACTAAATAGATGGCAATAATTTGCAAATAAAAAACATGTAACACCAACAAAGATCACGTCTTATTTCAAGTGAATGGCAAAACAGCCAAACAAAAACAAACGAAATTAATTCAGACACATTTTTGGAATTACCATTTTTTATAACTCCCGGACGGAGATTTGAAAAAGTGGTTCAAGTACTATTTGAGAGCGTGTTATATACTCTTTATATTTATGAAAGAGTATTAATAATTATTATCATCATAAATAGGCCAGGTAGGACATGAATCTCTCAATTGGTATTTTATTTGCATTTGGGATAAAAGAATATTCAGGTAATAGAGGTTTAAGACGACATAAAGACTTAAAATAAGAACTTACTAGCCATATATTGTAAAAATCTAGGTCAACAAAACCTTTAACATACGAAAAATAGCTTCATATCTACTTTGCATATATTTAACTTAAGTCTTTTAGTTAATCCCAAACGGTAATTTATCTCTTTGTATTTATAGCAACCGTGGGTATCTTGGATTTCCAAAATACGTGCTTGATACAATTTTTCACCTATAGATAGTTGAGCTAAAATGAGTAAAATCTTACTTTCTCCAGGTGGAATGACAATATTTGACTGTCTGTCCTTTTTAATGTCTTTATACTTTACACCAGTGTAATGGGTTGAATATGTTTTGATACATTCTGTCATAGTTCTGTTCTCTTTACTCTCATTTGTTGCTTTTAATGTCACATCATACGCCTCACCATATACTATTTTTTCAGGTAAGAGCAGCTCAAATTTAACATCCTGTAGAAGTATGATTTAACAGAAAAAATGTTGAATATTGTAATCTGACAGTGGTAAACGACTTCTTTTCATTCTAAGACAACACTTACCACTATATGTTTAAAACCAAATAAATCAAAATAATGCCATTTGACAAATGACATGCTTCGGTATGTTAATGAATAATCGGTATGTTAATGAATAAAATTGCATGTTTGGTATAAATGCGAAAAAACTACTCTAAGCAACCGTTTATATCACCAAAAATCCATGCCAGACCGTTGTAACGGAAAACGGTGTCATAAAAGTAAGGAAATATACCGTCTTAGGAGCACGGCCCAGGAACCTCGAGCTAAAAGTACTCGATCTAATTAATTGTATGGAAAACGTTACCTCAGCCTGTTGAACATTGTATATGCCTTCTCTACTGGAACCTTTTAAGTTTGCTGTGATAACTGACTGTCTCTCTGACTTAGAACCTATGTAATGCAAATCAGAATATATATAATATAAGTTGTCCATATTTTTATTTTAGATGAAGCATAACATATAGTAAGAATTAGATCGCTTCTGTATAATAATTGTTAATGCAATGCTTTCTATTTGAAAATTGTAAAATATGGACTGTAAAACCTTAGTTTAAAAATATTGCCTAATACACAATTTCTGCATATCCAACACGTTCAGGTACTGGCACTTTAAACAACGAATGTAGTATACTGAAAATTATGCTTAACTTAAATCACGAAAGCGTGATTAAAGTACGTGTACTTTTTAAGACGATGTTAACACAGTTGTTGTGGAAAAGAATTATCAAAATGAAATAACAATTAAACAGAGAGCAAATCCCAAGAGATAAGTCGCCTTTTCGACGGCATTAACGCAAAATAGGAGAATGTTGACCACTGAACATCACACTGAACGATGATGTTGACGACATGGCAGTATTTGTTGAACTATGTTGAGGTTGGCTAAAACGGATAGCATTGATTATATGTTTTACAAACTTTTTCAAAACTTATTGAAAGCAAAAACAATGAGTGTGTCCTACTATCCTGAATTTTGATGTGGAGTTTTAACCAAAGCAGTAAAGAAAACTGCTTTAAACCCCCCGAACTCCCAACAAAATATATCGAAGATCAGCTTTTTGTACGTTTATGTGCATATGTATATGAATCATACCTTCTTCATGTTTGTACTCTTTTGTGACATCTTCTCTATCTGTATCGAAACAAACACCAAATACAATTGACTGCATTCCTTTACATTCGGGGGCATTTGTGCTGATATATTTACCAACTCTACATAATATATTGAAACCCACGAAGTTAATAAAACTGAATCAGTGAAAAGGTTGTTAACGTCTGTCTAAATTTTCGAAAGGTAAAATTGTCGTTTTTATTCAAGATTTAAATGTAAATATAAATGTAGTCAGCCATATATAATGAAGTGTTAAGTATGGCAAAGAGTTAACCACAAGTCAGTCGACGTAATACAGTGTAAACCCGCTTTTGATTGTGATGAAATACATAATAATATTTGAAATGTGAAAGTTAGACCGACATCTGTTATAAAGAAGAGTATTACTAACTTAAGGCTAAACTTTTTAAAATAATTAAAACTACATAGAAACATGTTAACAATTAAAAGACAAAAACACATATGCAGATTGGGTCACCACCCGCTTAATTTTTCATCATATTCAAAGTAATTAAAAAAAATTATATTTGTAAAGCAGAGAGTAAAGTGCTCTTAATTACTATCATTTAGTTATAATGTAATTCAGAACAAGACTTCAAAATTAGATTATAGTAAAAGAGCTATTTCAAAAGTTCCGTTACTTACAGGTAATAATAATTATCAGGCTAATTGTTTCTAAACAAACATACTTGTCTGTCTCAATTTTAGACTGCTTATGTGGCTTTCGGCTGCCTTGCACAATCCAATGAATTCTGTCTGCATTGACCTCAGCATATATAAAAGCTCCATCATAAGGTAAGTTCACATCTCCCTTTTTCACAGCCAAAACTGGGAACGGTCCACAGCAGTATACACCTGTAAGCAAAGTCAAGTAAAACTGTTGTAAAATGTTTGGGGTTGTGTATCAGACTTCATTACGATAAACAGATGTCTAAGAAGCTAAATCAAAGACGTGTTTTAGTATGGATTTTTTCATAACAATTCAGCTTTTTTGACAAGGCTCTGGCTTCTTCTTGCCTACCTCACATGGCATAATCAATTTCAAAGGAACACTTAATTATCTTATCCTGTTTGTGCCTACATTGAACTGTTAATGAAGTTCGTGTAACTCGTAAAAGATATATAAATGATGCAACTGAAAACTGAAAAAAATGAGACAGGAAGGGTTAACTACTAGTAACTGGCTTCTAGTATCTAACTCTTATTCTCCAAGTAGCCAGTGACTAATTGCTAAATTTACGTTTGTATTAAAATGTGTAAATTCACTTTTAATATTGACTGACTAGATAAGCTTTCCCAGTAAATCCATATATGATAAATGAAAGTTATCCAGTTATAATTGTGGCACTTATCCGTAAAAAACAATTTTTTGATGACATCTAGTTATTATTTCACATTCTGCTATTTGAAGTTACATTGTTTAACTTTTAGCAGCGATTAGAAAGACAAAAGTTGACTGCACAAATACAAATAATTTTATTTCTAGGAAATACACAATCGACTTCCTGTTAACGGCATGTTGTTGCTGAAGTTTGTTAGTAGTTTGAGGATTCTTTTAAGATTTAATATTCATCTAAAATCAATCAATAAAGTTTCGGATTACATTTTATCTACGTAAAATAATTTCTCAAAAAACAAATGATTAAAAGATACGATTTCACTTTGAGCCAAAATTACAATTCGTAGATTTGCTGATTGTTTTCCTTCTTATACATAAAAGATAAGCAATAGATTAACCTTTAGTTCGATTGCATTTTAGAATTTCCTCGTAAAGATTATGGAATGGAAAATGTTGAATCTTGTCAATAAAAATCATTTACCCTTAAGTAAACTTTTAAATGGTTGCTGTCGTGTTAAATTTTGACATGCAGAATTAAAGACTTTTTGTTGTTGCCTACAAAATGAGTCAAATTTTGTTTTATCGTTAATAAAGTTGTTTACTTTTCCAACCTTACCGTACCTTGAAAACAGATTGCATCAATTTTTAAAATTATATATTACGAAAGTACCATACCTTCACTGGTTTCTTGAGGCGTTGCATCAATAGCTTGCCATCCTCCATATCCCTCCGGTAGATCAGGCCTAGCCATCCAAATATCATTCCATACATGGAAATTCCTACAAGGAAGAAAAATTCCTTCATCAAAAACTTGTTTGCAGAATTAAAGATAAGGAGGTCAATGAATAACATGCTCAAAATGGGTAGAAATAAATGAGTTTCAAAGAAGTATTTGTCATATGAAGTTTTAATTAGAATTAATGTTTAGAAAAAATCCATTCAGTCGTTTTTTTTAATGCGTTATTAAATTAAAATGTCACATGAAAGATCTGAAAAAAATTAATGAATTAAAAGAATTCGCACAGATTGGGGGGGGGGGGGGGAAATCAAAAGTTTGTCCGCAAAAAATTAAATATGAAAAATATCAAGATACGCTTAAAACTAATCAGACTCACATAAGCTACACGAGAAACAACAAAAAAGATTGCGAGATAAGAAATTAAGACGCAAAAAAGTTTTAAAAATAAGAAAAGTTTTCGCTAAAACCGAAAAAATATAATTCTTATAATTAATAACACTAGTGTTGATCACCTTGGTATCAATTTGAAAATTATAGAATAAAAATAAATAAAATGTATCTAACCACACAGAATCTTCGTCCATGTAGTCCAATTCCTCGCCGTCTTCGTTCCAGTATTTGTCGATAGTTATACTTCCGTCGCAGTCATGGGCTGAACTAAAGTTAGTCACGCTTCTGGTTGGGATCCCTATGGCTCTACACACTGTAACGATAACGGCAACAATTTATAATAATTATATGTATCATATCTCCATGCACTCTCCATTCATTATAACAAAAATGACAATGGAAAGTGGAAATAAAAGCGTTATCTACTGATGCAAAAAAATTTTAAAGGATGTTATTTTGTCATACAGAAACACTTAGTTTTAGTGCACATTACGATATAAAATAAAAACATACTTATAGTACTGTCAACACATAGTTAATATTAATTTGTAGTTTTTACAATTTATATATATATATATGTTTTCATAAACGTACAAAACACCCTTAGTTTTAATGATCAATATATAAACATAAGATTTGGATTAAAATATCAAAATATACAATAAGGACCAATCAGAATCTACAAGGAAACACTCAACAGGCATCAACGTGAAAAATTACTATTGATTCTAATCATACGTTTTTATGTACGCGCTTCCAAAAAAAAAAAAAAAAAAAAAAAAAAAAAAAAAAAAAAAACATGTCTTGAATTTTTCTTCGTTCACTTGAAACTGGAAACTTATTTTCAATGAGTTATCATTTTAATGGCGTTTAAGGATGTTGTCATAAAAATCAATAAGAAGTGAAAATAATTAAATAATTCTAAGATGACAAGATTAAATAACATACATGTAGTTACCACTCCAGAGAAAACCCAACACTGTCCGTATTTCACAGGTTTCTTTGTTTCGTAATACTGGGTGAGAATTTTAACGCTTCCATTCCATTTCAAAGGTGGCGTTCCGCCTGAATATTCACCTGACCAGTTGCCAGATAATACTCCTCTGTCGTCTTGAGAATTAGCCTGGAACGCAAAACACAAAGCTTAGTTTTTGATACAAAGAGTGGAGATTACTTACTTCCGGTATTTTTTTTTTTACTTAATCACTAAATTTAAAGTAAAAATAATCGATAAGTAACTAACAGTCTTCCGAAAACTGTTTTTTTTTATTTAAGCATACCAAACGTTGACCAACATTGAACATATACAAACCCCATGAATCAAAAACGTGTTTTCCCATCGGTTATGCCGTCATAGTGACTCGATTGAAAAAAAAAACTTTGTCGTTGCTAATATTGTATTTAAATAATATTTTAAGATACCAATTTTAGAGTGATTTTAAGAATTATGAATAAAAGGGGGTTAAGTTACACACTAAATATTTTAAACTAAACACAATGCTAAAATATCCATGATAAGTAAGGTAAAAGATAATTCTATCTTCCTAAAGTAATCAAAGTTCATATAATAATGTTGGTCAACATTGTTTCATCTAAATAAATAATAAACATACAGGACTATTCAGTAGACATCACAAAATTCGATATGTTCATTGTTATTCGTACTGAATCGCTTCTTGATGTTGGCACCATCCAATAATTTAATGCAGTTTGTAGAAAGAAGTTAAGTAAAGAAATCGTGTTTTATTTGTATCGAGGCGGCCATATAACATTGAGAAAATCACTGACTTCGGCAAGTGTATTGTTAGAGTTTGTCGCACAAGAGATGGTGAGAGGTGCAGTCGATAAAGCAGAAATTACATGTTCACGAGAGAGAGAGAGAGAGAGAGAGAGAGAGAGAGAGAGAGAGAGAGAGAGAGAGACTCACTATGGCTGATATACTCCTTGCTATCCGTATTGGATCATGCCTTGCTGTTGGTGTTAACTGAGACACAGAATCTAGCAGGTACATTGCACAATCTAATATAACACCCTCGAACTTTAAAAAAGAAATCATCAAAATATATTACACGAACGTAAACTAATATAAATCTGGCAAAAATATTTAAATCATTCAAATAAATGCTTAATAAAAGGAAGATTGTATTAAAATGCACGTTATAAAGATTTTATGGCCAAGTTTTAATGTTCATATATAAGCTATTAATATTGTTTTGTACCAAAGCTGATAAAATGCTTACCTGTCCGAAATTCCAATTTTTACCAGTAATGCTTTTCTTACTTCCGGTAAAGATCTTGCCAGTGTCATTCAAAACGTATTCCTCTAAGAGCTCTTCGCTTTTAAGGTATACCTGATTATCTGGAATTAAACAACGCCGATTATTTGTTGCTGATGTAGGATATCTATGTACAACACATTGATAACACTTTATTAGGCGTGCAATAATAATTTGGACGCTTAAACATGTATTCAGTATTTACAAGCTAACGACAGAATTTGATTATAAATTACAATTTGATTGAAGTAGTGGTTTAACATGTGGAAGTCAGGAATCTTTTACTTATACCGAAGTACTCAGTTCAAAGATGGTGGAAGAAAATGAAGTGACTGAGGAAATTTCCAACCTTCGGCAAGCTACAAATATACTTTCTCACACAAGGATCTGACAGATTTGGAAACAAGACTAGTGGTAAGGAGTGCTGTAGAGCATTAGGTCATCGTGACCCTGACATAAGTAAGGGTTAACTTAATTCTATGAAAAAAATTGAAATGTATTGTTTTAAATACTATATATATGTAGATACCAGACATTTTATTTTGAAGGCCGAAAAGTACGGTCATGAAAAGAGTTTGAAATATGATAAGCTTACGCTTAGGCATTGGATTACCTCTAGCATACATGGATTTTGACTTTAAGTTTGTGTGATTAAACATGGTCGCTTAGTGTCTGTGTTTATTATATACCTCATGCATTAGACACATAATGCCAACTCTACACATAGATTGTGACATCACGCACGGAGGACATTGAATCTACACTTTTAGACATTAATGACTAATCTTTTTACCATGGAAATCATGAGATATATGATTCATAAGATATAAGATTTCATAAGAAACATAAGAGCTTTAAGTTTGTCTCTGAAGAAACATCAACGTAGCAATGAAGCAATACTGTTTCATTGCACTTTAATACCCCCCCCCCCCCCGACAATGTTTAAAACCTACCTTTACACCAAGGGTTAAACAATAGGTAAATTGGGATTTTATGTTTGTATCTAAATATAATGTTTTTGTCATCTTCCTTCTTGATGACGTCAACATTGAATTTCCACTTTCCTACATAAAGTGTCGGTGGTGTTATAAGTCGCACTATAACTTCTTTATCCTGAGTGTGAACAATCTTCGCTCCCCAGCATAATGGTACATCTTTATCAGATAACACAAGCTCCACGTGTGTTCCTTTATTTGGGTTAGGTTTGTCGCCTTTAACAAGAAAATGCACGATTTGAAAAAAGAAATTAATCAAACTATTCTAAACAATATATGTTAGAAGTGTTTTTAAAACCAACTCGTTGGTTGCAATAATAATAATAATGATGATGATGATGATGATGATGATGATAATTTTGATGATGATATAATAATGATGATGATGATAATAATAATAATAATAATAATATTAATAACTAATAGATTACAATTATAATGCTCTGCCATTGCTTTTGCGTAAGAATGCAAGAATAAGTATGAAATGATGAAAAAGCAAAAAGATTTCCTTGAGAACGCAATAACATTATAATGAATACACGTTACCTTTCACATAAGTATGCGTTGACAAGTTATTTCAGTACCTAGTACAAATCAGTTGTTTCTAAAAACTTAAGCGAAACAGTTAACGGTTGCTAGATTTGTTTTCGTTATAACTTAATGGTTGTTTTTTAGAAAAATTAAATCAATTTCCGAAATGTGCGCATATGGCACAGCAAAACAAAAAAGGTATTCTTGTTAAATATTTACTAGATACCCTGTTTGGTTAGTGCAACATTTTATAAAAAGTATTTTATTTCATTCAAATTCTAATATAAGGTAACCACTGATACGCGATCGGATTGAAGCTTAAATGTTCTATACCTACCAAATAGAAAGACAAATCGTAAATCATCCTGTTTATTGTATTCTCGGTTAAATGTAAGGCTAACATCAAAACATTGACCACGACGAATGACCAGTTTAGGATTATCTCCGATAGTTATATCATAATCCTTTGTCTTGTGTCCGTGAGTGTTTTCTTTTATAAGCATGTTAGCAGATACTACTTGTAACGTTGTTGTGTCATTGGGGTCCGGATCTGTAATAATACATTAATACCAAAGTCAGATTAAATGGTAATATAAGAAAAAAGTTCACAAAAAGAAATTAACAAGAGGTTTAAAAAGTCAAAATAACAACATTCATGCAGCGCTATCAAGTCTGCAAAGTTGGTTTACCTAAGCTTCATTTAAGGTTACAATTCACATAAAAACTTCAACAGTTTACTGTTTTGCTTCAAAGAACCAGTGAACTTCATATTTGGAATACGTGGATACATTGCTGTCAAGATTGCTTAAGCGTTCAATCATTACCCAACAAAACCAAAATCTGTAGCTGAACGGCAATGGGCAAATCGAACTTGGGACAAACATTTGAAAAATGTTATTGTTATTAACGCTATACTTTCTTTCACCACAATCAAGCTTTAAGTTTGACAGTCCTATAAACTATGTAACAAAATATTACAAACCTCAAAGAACACTGACAAACAGTTCTTTACATCCTTATTGATTAAACCATAGCCATAAAAAACGATATCAAATAAAGCACAAACGTACCAGTCCGTGCCGAAATTAAGATTGCGGAGAAAAAAACTTTGAAAACTGTCAATTTTCTAGCTAGCTACATCCTTCACGTGCCAAATCAAATATGACAATGAAAGGAACATGGACCTATGGTAAACCAAATATGTCCTGTATTATAAGTTAGGAAACCATTGCAATGCAGAGGTGTAAAATCATTGGCAAATAACTCAGTTGTCGGTCGGATTGTCGTGCCTAGTAGAGCAGTGTGTATTTGAAAAAAACATTAAAGCTAGTTTGTTCATCTAAAAAATAAAGAAAGAATGTCAAAAAAGCTTAGCTTAAATAGATCACAGAGAGGTGGCTGTTTAAAAGTCACAAAACATACAAAAACAAAATAGGAACACAACTAGGAACACCGTGGAGTATGCATTCATAAGAAATCAACCAATCAAAAATCGCCAAATCTTCTTGAATTAAAACAAAAAAAAAAAAAAAAAAAAAAAAAAAAAAAAGATAAAGTTACTTGATAAGTTAATAAACAGTTAATCAATGAAATGAACAGAATGAGCCAAACTTAGTACAGTAAAAGGGGAATAGCTCGTATATCGAATAACAATTATCATTATGTAGTGTCATATTTCTGATATTGTTTGTTTATATAAAGAGAAAAATATTTAGAAAAAAAATGGTCATAACAGAGAGTCAACACCAACACATCAGAATAAATCAAAAGGACATAGTAAATAAAAATACATGGAAAAAGATCTTGAGCTCGAGACCATTGGATTTAAATTATTGATTCCTTAAATACAACTATTATGTTTTTCAGTTTGTTTTTATATCAGACAATTGCCTCATAAATAGCATATGTATACGTTTTTAGCGAAAACGAACAACTAAAGTATTGCGTTTTATTGCACTTTTTCATATAATATAGTACAATGCACAGTATGCTATATAAATGTTGTTGGACTATGAATTAAAGGACTATGCTTGAAACTGCGCTCAGTTCATACCTCTTATATCAGTTCCTTGTGTTGAATCTAACACGTGACCGTATCCGGGTGGTTTTAATCCCCTGTGTTGCTTGTGATAGTCCCTTCCTCCAGGGGCCAGACCATTAGAGCTTGAACCACACCCCATCTTCTTAAATGATCATTTGTTTTACTGAAAAGAAAAGGATAAAAAAAATTACCCAAAATCCATGAAACGCATAAAACTGACAGTAAATAAGATGACATAGAAGGCTCGTTTTTAGGATGGTAAAGGCATAGAATATGTAAATAAACTCAATAACTAAACAGAAAATTTAAATTGATAAAGCGTTTTCTGTAGAAATAAGTATACGGTCGGAAAAAACAACGATCCTGCATAAGTTAGTATTACTTGTATTTGGTTTTATGATATTAGTAGTTCTGAACGTTACAAGTGGAAAAAACATTTTACAGTTCCTAAGTGTCATATTTGAACGGTTCACACTAACAAAACTTGGAAGCTTAATAATACATAACTTAATATTGATTCAAAGGCACGGTTGCATGATTTATCTCGCCTTCAGTGAGAAGCATTTCATAATTTAAATATTAATATTTTCTATATGAGAAATTCTACAATTCATACCTTGAAATATTGTAATGAATAAAAATCAATATGCCATGTAATAAATATAACACACAATCTAAAACGGGAATAATAATATTTATGATTGAAGTAAACAAAATCACATATGATTAATACTTCATGAGAAATATAAATTATAATATAGCATTATTACCTGTTAATGATTATTATATAATCAACACCACGAAGAGTCCCGCCACTAATCTCCTTGTTTAGTAAACATCAATGTTGATATCCTTCATTGTTGTAGCAACAAGGACTTTTACCGATATAAAGCCATTATCAATGAACTATAGATTTATGCCTTTTTTAACACATGGATCATTGACCCAGAAATATTCAGTCGTGCCTATAAATAGTAGAACGAGTCCTATATAACATGAACTGTGTGATGGACGGTAGTTCAGTAAGACAGGGGTAGAATTTCTGCATTAACCAAAGTACGGGGTGTATTGTAACGGTAGTTCAGTAAACCTAGATTGTACAGTGGAGTTTATTGTTATATGTATTGGTAGACAATAAAATGCATATATTTAGCACACATACAAGGTCGTCGACGCGTTTGAGTAATGCGTACTATTGTACGTTAGAAGTCACTGAATGTAGGCTTCTGTGTAAATTATGTAATTGTTATGTATAGAAGATAATTATTCTTCTTTCTTGTGTTAAATTAAAGGTTTGTTTGGTGTAGAGGTATGAAATTACACTATTCACCCAAGTATTTAATGATTTTATTGAATAGACATAGGAACGTAGCAAAATTCTTAATTGAAGGTTTTTGATTGATTTAATGGTGTTTAACGTCACAGTCAAGGATAATTCACTTACGTTGAGACGTCACCAGCAATATGTGAAATGAGAGAATTTTTTACCTTTGCAGCGCATAGGGCAATGTTAAGTGAAGGTTCTATAGCGTGCAATGCCTGGCGTGACACGGGCATTGGTTTTCATGTCTCTTAAGAAGGACCCCGTGACTTTCATATCTAAATGCCGAGTGCTTGACGAAAGAACAGTCACTACCAATTTTAAGTCTTGGTCAGGCCCGGTCGGGATTCGCTTCTACATACGTAGCGAGCACTCTACCAACTGAGCTACCGTAGTGGTAGGAAAAATTAAATCACTCTAAAGTAAAGGTTGTACATTAGTCTTTCAGCAGTTCAATTTATCAGGATTTAAATGTATGTGTTAATACTATCAGTAGTTTTAAACGATTTCTAATTAGATCGAAACGGTAGGTTAAAAGTAATGATTTATTCATTGACAAAAATAAGCGAAATATCCATAATGTCATTATTATAATTTTTTACTCGACATTCTTCAAATTCTATTTCGGATTTTAACCACTTTAACAAACTCGATATATTTACCTGTTAAAAAGAATAAAACTGAATCTTTAAATATTAAAGTTATCAAATGCTCCGCAATAAAGCATAACTATTTATAATACCTTACCTTAACTTGTAAAATGTTATGGACTTGAAATTTTTTTATGGATGTTGACTTAGAGACTGATTTGAATATAAACAACATTTAGTTGCGAATAGTCCACCACATCGTCTCACAGAATATATATGTGTCTAATGTTTGCTTTGAACTCTTTTTTACCGGAAATAGAATGTTTTCGGAATTTGACGTCAGAAACAATGTTGCCAAGTCGACGGTTACGTCAAATGATTGACTGTCGCGTCGGTATTCTTATCACGCCTATTATTTGCGCCGGGTATCACAAACTGACGTCACGTAGTCACGTTACAAGATTTATAGACTTTCAAGCAAAATCAGAAAAACACGCTTCAACAACCAGAAATAATACATTCGCAAAACATAATTATACATTTAAATTTGAGATACATCTTTCTTGCCTACTGCTCGGCATTTTTTGAGTATCGACTCGTTCACTCGCGATCGGTGTCAGGATCATATAAATTTAGGAATGGTATGCTTGTCTGTGACATACTGGCTCGGTGAGGTAGCACCTTAACAAAAAGTTACATTGAGTGCTCTTGTGCAGGACAGACCACGCTCTAACATTTAACACACACAAACTTATTCCTAGACTATTTTTATTATTTTAAAGATCAATAATTTTGTTATTGTCGCGAATAGCTTCAAATTACTAATGCGACGTTAAAAATGATTACAATTGGCTAATCATTTGGGCAAGTTTAATGAAGTTAAGCGACAAATTATGGCCTTAAGAGTATTTTGTTTCAAACTTTTACGGTCAGCGCTCACGTACCAACGAACAAAATCCTGTCCTAAATATCTTAGTTTATCACCTTCTGCGTAGAAAAACTAAAATAACCGTACTGTAAAAGCTTTGTATCATTGGTTTACTTAGCGATATCTATCTTAATTCCAATATACACCTTACTGTATTTTTAGCTTTGCAGTTTCTCCTCAAATATGGTTGCTAAATCAATGCAACAACATTTCGTGATCTTTTATGATATTAAAATAAAACCCTTTGACAAAAAAAGAGAATACTTATATAATATGCTTTACTGTACAAAGATCTTCAAAAATGATATCTCAACTGAATATAAAGAAAAAATTAACAAACTTGTTTTGATTTTAATACGCAAGAGTTACGTTTACAAATATATATATCTTAATAATAGAACTATTGTTTAATCGCTATGCTCAAACCCCAACAAGACAAAAACGTTTTACAAATAAGTTATGTATTTCAAATAGTGGAGTATGCGTTTATTGATTATCAAACTAATATTGCTTTGTATATTATAACGTTATAGTTAAAATTTATGTGCCACAATGCAAAAGATATAATAAAACGGTAACTTGAAAACTCATTACAGGTAGGTAAAAAATCAAAGTGGTTGATTTTATCAATAAAAGGATATGTATGTAAGTGGGCTTTTAAACTCTTCAAGGTTTTTATATATGATAAATCCAATACTTTTAACACATAAATGGTTAAATTTCACGTCTACAAAATGTTTTGATTAACAAACTTATTCTCTGTGATAATACAATGAAGCGTAACTCAATTATTCACAGTTGGATACGTTTCTGTTAAGGTTAAAATAGTTATATATTATACATATATGTATAAAGGTTTATTTATAAGCTGTATCCAAAATAAAAACATAACAAAGATCAATATCGTTTTGTTTAGGTTAAACGAAGTTCGACTATGTAGCATACATTCTCACGTAATATTCTTCCTATTCCTACTTTTTTTTAAATTCATGAAAGTAATCATTTGGTTTTTAATGATAATGGGGGTAATGGTATCGTTATAAATTCTTTAGACAAATTGCTGAAAAACTGCTGAGGTGACGTAATACAACCAACCAACCGACCATCCGATCAACGAAACTCAATGTGTTTAGACTTACTAGACTACGGAGCCCGTAATTAATCTGCGTCATTGACATAATATTATTTCTATAATGTCAACTCTGTTTGTATGCATGGTCATTTAACAAAATTGATCAATTGATTAATAAAAAAAAAAATCGAATTAAATGAGAAGTGGAATAATGATAATTTATGCATCAGGTCAGATTATTCCACTTATATCTGGGAGATCGGTTCCGGGATGGCGGAAGAAACCGGAGTGTCATCGACCTTCGGCAAACACTGTGCGAGCAAGATTTGAACCTTGACGATGAGAGGTACGGTGATCCGTAAGCGTGATTTAGACAACAATAGTCAACGAAGCCCGTTTAATATTTTAGCAATCTAAATTAAACAAGGGTTTGTAATGTATAATGTTTTATTATGTTTGCATTCTTTATAGTTATTTAATTACAACATCTCATTCTATGTATTAAATCTTAAATTTGGAGTATCACATATTAAGACGAATTGACAAATATGCTGGTTATGAAAACATTAATATCAAAAGCAATACATGGCACATGAAGTCTGAATTAGTTTTTTCACAATTTTTTGTGTTTGTAAATAATCTAATACTCTAATTAAAACATTTTATTGTCAAGTCAATTATAAGGATTGTTTTATTCACTTGATCCTGTTCACCTGAAATTGGCTCTAATATATTCATTTACTTTACTGCATAAATATAATATGATATCTGAACTTGGGTTGTTCAGTATGTTCTGACGACATCATTTACGTTCGACAACTATCTCTCGGTACCCAACGACACCAAAGATCTCTTTTGAATTGAAGTTTGCTAGTATTTTCCTTGTTCCTATTTTAGCTGGGGTAAGATGTACAGTTTTCTTAAATTCGCCCTTAGTCTCAATATTCCTGGAATGATAAAAATAGGCAATTAGTTGTTGGACTAGTTTAAAGCACTTAGGTTTCTAGTTCTAAAATATAACCCATATATATATATAAATATATATATATATATATATATATATATATATATATATATATATATATATATATATATATATATATATATATATATAACGACGTTGTGGCGAACTGAACATGACAAACGTTATGTTTTTATGCGTACAAAATAATATCTATATATATTGACAAGTCACAAAAAAGGTCATTTTTACGAACAAAGTCACATGTGATGAAACATGAGAGAACATAAATGTCTTTAAAATTAAAAGGCTGTTAGCGCTTAAAGAGCAAAGTAAATACCTGTCTATACATACCTCTCTTTTGATATTAACAACCTTTGCAGTCCTGGACCTTCGATTCTAAGTTCACAATGTGTCAGTGTTAAAGGTAGAGGATTTGTAAAGGAGATCTCCATTGAAAATGTCTCTCCAACCTTTGCTGTATTTGGGGCCTGAAATATTAATAAAAGAAACAGAAACAAGTGTTAGTTGTAATAGGGGCCATTAACTTTACGAGTCCCCTTCAAACATAGCAACAAGCATTACACTCCAGCAATATAGCTTTTGTAGCCAATTTAAAAAAGGATAACAAAAGGCACTATGGCAACCATTAATTTTACTTTTTTTAAGTTTCGCAAGTACCTGACTTACCATCTTCGTTGACACAGGGGTATAATAATGTTTCCGGGGAAACATAAACCTGGTATTATAGCATTTTAATTCAAGCTCCATGGTGGCCCTTCAAAACTCGGTATAATTTGAAAAAAGATTCTTATATCATATACCTAACACTTCAGCGTTGTCAGTCAAGGATTATGGGAAATAAATGCTCGATGAAAAAATTGTAGGGATATTAAACTCTAGCAATATAGATCTTGTTTCCATTTGAAAGAGTGAAAAGCAAAAAGTCGGCATATCATCCTACCTTTTTCACTCATACAAAGTTTTGAAAATATCAACATTGACAAACACTCTCTGTTTAATGCTATGCTTCGGACAACGGTTTTGAGCAGAAGAAATAGATGATAATGGTGAAGGAGAAGGAAGCAAAGCACAACAAAATCAATCTGCCATTCACTTCGTTTGTAAACATAAATTTGAAAACATCCGTATAGATTTTAAAGTGATTTGTTTTTGTTGGTTTGAGTTCAAAACATCTTGCACAAAACTTAGGGTACGAAACAAGACAAGACAGGACAAGACAATAAGTGTCTCAACACTTAAACATAACAAGAAACAACATACTTTAAGATATATTACAGACAAAAAATGAAAACCTACCTCGATTTTCAGATCAGGTTTAACTAAACAAAACGAGTCTTGTGATGTAAAAATCTGATTTGTTTCCTTGACACGTGAAGCACACGATACGTGAAAATTACAATAGTCTATCAATTTGTGTATGTAATCATCAACTGTGACTTGTAACTTCAACTCATGACCTTGGGATAAAAGAAAATAATAATTAAAAAATGGAAAATTTGCAATTTGCAAAATAATTTACGTCAAGACTACAGCTAGAACAACCAAGAGGACCTCTGAAATGATAAATTTTAATATTATCTTACAATAAAAGCTTATTGACAAAATTTTAGTGATACTACGGCAAAAATTTCGATTTAAAATGGAGAAAACAATCTGTCTACATTACATTACTCAGTGTTATCTCCATTACTTTTACACTAGAACCAGACTTTACTTGTCATACAATGCGCTGCTGGTAAATATATATGACGTAAACAATACATCACGGTACGTCAACCCTTGGTAAGGATTGCCACTAAGTAATGTAATCAAGCGATTTAGCTGTTACATCTAGCGGGATTAATATTATTTGTATAAGGGGGGAATTTGAAATTTAAAGGAACTGCGATCATCTGGTTTAGGATCAATTTAATTGTAAACATACATATAATATAAAATTGAACTGATGAGATATGTTAATTACTGTGAACTATTCCAGGAACAGGAAACATAACTTGCCGAAACGCATTATTCAGTTCCTGGAATAACTACGACAGTATAATATGCAAATTTACCCTATTTAATCATTTTAATCCTAGTTGAATCATATGGATAAGATATGATTTGTTTTTTTTCAAAGTAAACTTAAATTGTGAAATGGTAATAGGAGATATATTTTATTTAAGAGATGATAAAATGTTATATAAGTATTTTATATGTTTTTTACATAAAAAGTATTTTGCTGTATGTGAGGTGGAAAAGGAACGACGTTTTATCAAAATGTTACTGTAGTACAGTATCACTCATCCAATTATTTCGCAAAACAATTCAGAACTTGTTCTTATCAAAATGAAATGTGCATAACTTACTTTCTCCTGGTTTTATTTCAATGTCTTGATATGTATGTTCTTTTACGTTTTTATAAGCTACCCCAGTGTAGTATATCGTGTTTGTACAAACAAAACCATCAACTGTGCGCATTTCAGAACTTTCATTTTTGATTTTGACTTCGATTACAAAATCACTGCCATAATTTATTCGGTCCAGGGGAGACAATTCGAACGACACATCCTGAAAAAAAGTTTCAGAAGTATAATAAAAGGTTAAAAACAACCCTTTCAACTTCACGTGTCAGACCTATGCAGAAACCATTAAGTAAAAGAGCATAAGCGAAAATGTTCTGAAATATACTGTTATAATTAAAATTTCTATGAAACAAAAATTCAATATATGCATGCATGTTTCCAAAAAATATCTATACATTACATCTGAGTGTCAACTAATTGGTGCAAAGTTCAAATAAACGAGTGTTTAGATGCCCATCAGTCTAAATTAAGTAAACTGGTTATGCCCATCTTTAAGCAACAATAACGGATACTCTGTTAAATATAGTCGAGTTCTATTGTTCCATTATCCTGATGCAGTTATATTTATAAGTGGTAGTTTTTTCTGCTGCACATTTTAAACTAAGAAAATCATTTCTCAATTTAAAATATTTTAATTCTAAAAGCAAAGGAGAAGTATATAATATCACTTTCTTGTGCATGAAATTAAAAAATAAACAAAATTTACATTTTTATTAGTAATGTTATACACCCCTGCCCTTGACGATCCTTGCGAGTTCGCCATTATAACTGACGTTCTTTCTGCCATCGTACCTGTAACAGGTTTTAAATAAAATCATTTAAGATAGCATCACAAACATGATTATTCATAAATAAGAAGTATACCAGTGTGTTTATGGTCCCAAATTATCTATTTAGATATACACACTAATTACAACACACCAAAGTATTGTTGATATCCGGATCCTTTTCGGTTTCCTTTTTGTATTATATACATGCCATGTTAATTGAGGTTGCGCAATAAACGGCACTTAAAGAGTCAACCGTTTTTGTATTCAGTACAATACGAAACAGCAAGGAAGGTTTTGAAAGTGCCTTGAATTATTGGAATTGTTATGTAATCAAAAATTTTGTCATCTCTTGTTTAATGAAATTGTATAGCGACATTTACAAATCATTTACACGGTTTAATGTCTTCGCTCTAAAATTTTAAAAATAAATGACACAAATTTCTTATCCTAGAAGACTATATTTTGCTTACAACGGAATGATATTTCTGTTTGTGTATAAAAGTTAGGAAATAAATTGGTCATTAAGGTTAACAGCCCAATACATTTTATTTTCAATAAAATCAATAAAACATCCGTTGAAATGAATTTATTGTTTAACAAAAATTGAATCTAAACTTATTCATTTCATTTCATATCAGGATAAACTTTCAATACGTTGTTTTATTTTTTGATATCATATTTTGTCGATGGCTCTTGAGATACTTTTCTCTTCTTTTTAACTACAACAAACCTTCTTTAAACTTATACTGATCCGTTATATCTTCTCTTTCGTCACAAGTGTCGTCAGTTTTCTTACATTTTGGTATTTTTGTGCTTATTTTCCTTCCAATGCTGGATTAAGTATAAATTAAAAATAAAACTATAATATATTGCATATTATCTATCAAACTTTTCGGCCTCTAGTGTCACTGATGAGGAAAGATTTTCCGAAATGTGCACATCTGGCACATCAAAATTAACACATTTATTTGTCTTATATATTTATAACTGATAAAGGAAGGAAGAATATTGTAAAAGGTATTGAGGCTCTCTGAATACCTCTGTATAACAAACTTTAAACACAATGGAAGTATTATGAATAGAGGTAGAACTCCAACGCTTAAAGCATGGACTTAAACCAAGTTAAAAGTGTAATAAGGTTCCGTGAAAAGAAGTGTAATTATGTTTTTTATTAAAAAAAGACTGCTATATCTGATTATTTGGCCTTTTCCAAAAACCTTCAGAACACTCTAAGCCATTGTTTAGTCTTTGTTGGATTTTGATTCCTTTCCTTGAATATTCTAATTTGAAGCCCAAACTGATTATCTGCCTATTTTATCTCTAAAATCAAATGCTTAGTAAATCATGATATTACCAGCGAACCTTTGTTAAAGTACATAGATTATATGTTCAACGAGTTCAACATCGTGTATGCTTATTTATGAAACATACCTTTTTTTGTCAAGAGCAGCTTTCTGAAATGCTCCATTTGGTTGTCGTACCCAATGTATTTTGTCTGCATTAACCTCCGAAAATATAAATGGACCATCATAAGGCAGGTTTACATTGCCTTCTTGTATAGCAACCACAGACATAGGACCACAACAAAATATACCTATTTAAAAAATAATAAGAGGAAGAAGGAATTAATGAGCATTGCATCTGATGTTTTCCAAATGGCACATTAAAGAAATCGGTTTAAATAACAAAGTTTCTGAATGTTGTATAACTTGTAAATTGAGTATTGTGCAGCTTTTAATTAAAAACAAATAAATATTCGTTATACATTGTATTGAGATTGTACAAAATTATTTCAATCTCCATAAGTTTTTACAAGTTTTCTGTAGATATTTAAAGGTATATACGTCTGAATAGACGTACAAATAATAGTTGTTTTAAATCATACCATCGCTTGTCTCTTGTGGAGTAGCATCAATGGCTTGCCATCCGCCGTATCCTTTTGGTAAATCAGGGCGTGTCATCCATACTTCATTCCAGACATGGAAGTTCCTATATTTAAATCAATATACGAATGTTATCAAAAAAATTTAAGTTTGAAATAACTCATTTTATACAATGAAGATTCGTAGGCAGTTCTAAAGCTCAGTGTTCTCAACGCCGAGGTTTAAATCTTGCTTGGGCAGATTAATGTGGTAGAACACTTGCCAATGCCCTTGACGAAGGTCGTTGAATTTTTTTCCGGGTACTCCTGTTTCCTCAATTATCATAGAACCGCCTCGATATCAAAGATACAACAGTCTATAAAAATGTTTTATTTAAGGTGTAAAATTGTTTAATAATAATGTTTTTATAATTTACTGTAAAGATATGACAAAAATCCTATTACCACACAGAATCCGAGTTGTACTCATCTAACGGTTTGTATCCAGGATTTGCAAACTTCCAAAATTTATCAACCGTAAGACTGCCATCAACATCATGAGCTGAGGAAAAGTTAGTAACACATCTTGTTGGAATTCCAAGTGTTCTGCAGACTAAAAAATATGTTACATTCTTAGTCGATGTATCAACAAAGTCTTCTGCAATTGTCATAACACATTGTTTGTAGTTCAACATTTAAAAAGGTAAACCAAACGAATATCTACGGACCAGTTAATGTCATTTAAAATGATACAATACCATGACTTTATATGTTGACATAATACTGATGAGATGTTGGTGGCGCCAATATAAACTATCAATAAACTCAGTACACATCGCATGCATTTAAGTGTTTTGGAATTGAACCAGTTTAAAATCTTTTGAATTGTAACCAGGTAAAATAACGATTTGGTTTTCATAAAGTGTAACAAATACTTGAGGATGATCGTGATAAAATAACATCAAAGACACTCACGTGTTGTGAGAACTCCTGCAAAAACCCAACACTGTCCATAAGAGACTGGTTTCTTTGTGGAATAATACTGTTCTAAAATGTCCAAACTTCCGACCCATTTAGAGGGTAATGTACCGTTACTATAGTTACCAGACCAATCGCCAACAAGAATTCCATCATCATCTTTTGCATTTGTCTAAAAGAGTAAAACGTCATTGTGACAACACAAAATCTCATTTGCGAAACACATGTAAAGTAAATGTGTATAGCTGTAACAAATGTTACAAAAATTACAATGACAAAATTATATCTTTGGTTATAATAATAATAATAATAATAATAATAATAATAATAATAATAATAATAATAATAATAATAATAATGGTGATGATGAGTATTTTAGTTCTCTGATTCTCTGAAAAAGTGTTTTATCTATATTAAATACAAAAATAAATACCCTCGCGTGAAACCCTTTAAACATTTATTATACTAACGAATGAACGCATTTCATGGATCCAATTTTGTACATCACTTCATATTTTTCGAAATATTTGCTTATTGAATAAAGTTATTGTTAATCATTTTATTATGATCGTTTTTATTTCAGAAGATAATGTTTTATACCATTGCAGATAATCTTCGGACAATTTGTACTGGATCTCCTCGGGACACCATGGACAATTTTGACTTGTCCAATACCATCAGAGCACAATCAAGGGCCACAATTTCAAACTAAAACAGTAAGAAATGTATTTGATAACACTTTATGTAAAGCATATTAAATATACACTACACAGTCTGATAAAAAACCGCAAGAAACCACTTTATTACGCTCTTTTCATATGATTAAACTTTTAACAAAGAAACCGCATGGCGTACTCTCTTCGCCACAGCATAAACTATATATGCCTCGTAAAATAACGCTCACATTTGCTGATATAACCGTTTGTTGTTTAATTGAACAAATTGCTTTAAATGTACGAATACTAGTGTGCATAAAACGATCAACATAATAGTGTTTTGTGATTATAAAAATATTCTTTTTTTAACCTAATATTTAATAGTGGAGATAAAAAATTATTGAGGTTTACCAAATTTCGTGTTTGAGAGACGTTTTATAAAACAAGGGGGCTTCGAAGACCGAGTATCAAACGCGCACTTATAGATCACATTTGGCTATATCGCCTAAGTTTGAGTTTATTAAGTCAAAAAGTTTTACAGCTCGCTTGCCGAAAATCAATAGATCCTACAAAATCTCAAACTTTCCAACATCCAAAACAGGACGCTTTGATATAAAACTTGACATGAGTCCAACACAGCGCCATTTTCTACTCCCTTCCTCATGAGAAAAATGCATAAGTCATTGAATCAAACTAAAATATTTGTTTCTTGACCACATTAATTTTGTATATTGTATTTGTATTTTGTTTATTAAAGATGCAAAAACTAGTTTTTACCTGGTTAAAGTTCCACGGCCTTGGTGAGGGTTTGCCAGCAGTACCTTGATATATAGTGCCGGTATCAGCCAACACGTACTCTTCCAACAAGTCCTCATCGTGAAGATAGGTAGAATCATCTGTTCAAATATTTTACATAAAACAATCGTGTTAGTATGTAGTTTTGTGTCAGTGTTGCTCACAAGTACATGTACTAGAATTTCTTGCACCTCTCTTTATATGAAAATTTCTATCTGGGGTGCAAGAAAGCGTTATCTGTACTGAATACAGTCTTTTTTCTAAATCTATAAATGCACCAAAATAATCGGTGACACCTATTTACGCCTTGTCCAAAATTCTCTAGTATCTTCCTTAACGTAAGTACAGGTTTGGGTTGATTACATCTCAGAAAAGTTTCAAACAGTGTTCAGGTTGAACCCACAAACCACGAGATATAACGACGACAGTACTACTAGGTCATATTTGTCCCACAATAGAAAAATAAATTGGCAATTCAGGTTCAGAATTATTTTTAAAATTAAAATATTAATTTGTAACTAACACGTAATGCATACAGGCGATGTGTCTGGTGTAATATGCCGTCATGTGGTTAGTTTTAGAGTGGCTTTCAGACTTATTTATTGTACTTGACTTTTTTACCATGAGTTCAAATGTTGTCTTTTGTGTGCTAATTATGATTAATTTATTGTTAATGATTACTAGATTTGTCAAAAAATTTAATAAAAACTATCAATCAAAACTAGGTGTATTTTCTTCAGCCAAAAATAAAATGTTCAGTGTGCCGGTTTAGAATATGAAAGTAATCCAAGCTTGCAATTTTAAATGGCGTATCGTAACTTTCGCATACGACTCGAAATTATAGAAATATTGAAGAGGTGAAAGCAATCATCAGTAAATATGTATATATTTCTTGTTATTACCTCTGCACCATGGATTAAAGAGTATATAAATCGACTGGTCGTGGCTATACCTATACACAATACTATTGGCGTCATCTTGTTTAACTACATCTAACTGAAAGCTCCATTTGCCTACGAAAAGCGTTGGTGGCGTGTACACACGTATGACCAGTGTATTTTCATTAATGGTCAGTATTCTTGCTCCCCATTGTTTGTAAACATCATCATCTGATAAAAGAATCTCTATATGGGTTGCTTTATGTGGAAGAGGCTTTTTACCTGTTAAAAGTAAATAAAGCAACGGGATATAAATTTAAAATATGTTGCAATAAATATAATTCACAAAACTAGTTATATAAAATAAATTTTAGGACCAAAGATTACAAGCATAAGCAGTCAATTATTATCCACGAATAGAGAAATGGAAGTACAAAGTAAATTACATTCTTACGTATTGTCAAAAGTTTGACATTAGGGATTATTTGTTAAGTTAAATACTATAAGTATGTGAGGTACCGCATGCTTAAACATCATGATGTTTAACAGTGCAATTTATAACTTTTTAGTGAACGTACGCGTTCAACTTCTGTTTACTTTTTGTGTTTGCTTAATGACTACAATTACCTGTTTTTGCGAGGTTATTTAAGTTATGATGTATAAAGGATTTTACACTGTGCTGCTAACTGACAATAAAACCAACATTTAATTTTTATCTCATTGCCTGAAAACGTGTGTGAAAATATGTTTTTAATATGTAGTCAGACACATTACTGCATGGCAAAAAGGTTTTTTAAAAGTGAGATATTGAATAATCGAGTTAAAAAGTATAACTTATTATAAAAGTATTAATATAAATAAAACTGTACCAAATTCAAACACTAGTCTTATATCATCAGTTTGTTTGTTGAATTCCTTGTTAAATGTTATATCTACATCAAACGCCTGCCCTCGTCTGATCACCAACTGTGGTCTGTCCACGGCTTCTGTGACGTCATATTCTGATGTTTTATGTCGTTGAGTGTTTGCTCCGATGTTTAGGTCTACCTTTATGACCTTTAGTAACCCTGAATCATCTGGTGGCGGTCCAGCTGTTAACAAATAGACACAAATAATGTTCTAAGCAATACGGCAACATTGTACCGGGAAATCAAGTGGAAAAAGTCTCGTTTTCTTGTTTAGTTTTAAATTTTATTTTTATCTTCTTTAAGTTTGATTTCGATATTTCCGTTACATTTTTCAATTACATATGTGTATACTCAATTTGAATTGCGAGAAAAGTTAAAAGCTGACATTCATTTAAATGAAAGTTGTTTTTTTTTTAACAGACGAGTTGCCATTTCAAATAAATATTTTTATTTTAATAATTATTTTTAATTAATTCATAATTATTTTTTAATAATTATTTTTCGAAAATGTGATAAAAGCCATCAAAAGAGCTTGTTTATTACAACTGTTAGTTTAAGAGATATTTTATTTGAAAAATTACCAAAACTTACACCTGACTTCAGATCCTTCAACTGATATAGGCTCGATCCAGGCGTAAGCAAGATTTCTGGTTCCAACCCTAGTAGAGATCTCAGATCGTTCAACATGTCGTTCTGCAAATCGACTAGACAGCGTCCCCATTCTATAAATAAGAGATGAGTGGAGTGAAGTAATGGTGTTTTACGCCCCAGTCAAGAATCTTTCACTTATTTCGAGACGGTCAGTTCTGGGATGGTGGAGGAAACCGGAGTCCCCGGAGAAAACCGCCGACCTTCGGCAAGCGAATTGACAAACTTTCTCATACTAGAATCTGGCCCGAATGGGATTCGAACCCAGGCGGTGAGAGGCACTGTGATCCGTAAGCGCGCTATAGACCACTCGGCCACCGAGGACCCCTTATAAATAAGAGGAAAA